>CM051387.1:11383830-11408830 GCA_028015245.1 Cardamine occulta
CCTGCATACCATAGCCTATAGACCCGAGCTGAGTCGAGGCAGAGAGAAGACCAACAACTGTGATCTCGTTAGGCTCTAACTTAAGGTTTCTGAAGAGTTTAAAAACTTCTCGTCCAGCTTTGTTCTGAGACAAAGCTGATATCACACAGTTACAGGAACATAAGTTAGGGTCAGAGATCAAGCCAAAGACCTTCACTGCACTATCTGTGTCTTTACATCTACCATACATGGTGATCAAAGTGTTCTGCAATTGGGTGTCAGATTCTCTCAAAGTCTTAATAGCTAGCCCATGAAAGCACCTTCCTTGTAAGACCAGTCCAAGGTTTCCACTAGCCGAGATAGTACCCAAAAGAGTAATCAAATCATGACGAATTTTCCCTTCAAAACTCATTGCATGAAACGCTCTCAATGATTCTAAATGGTGACCACTCGATGCACAGCCATAGATAACAGAGTTCCAAGATGTGAGATCCCTCTTTCCGGATATCCTCTCTAACAGCAACAATGCTGAAGCTAGGTCCCCGCAACCAATGTACATGTTCATAACTGAATTAGCTGAAAGGATATTATCTCCAAATCCTAGCTTTAGCTGCAAACAATGGACTGATTTTCCAAAGATAAGAGAATCAGAGCAATCACAAGACGGGAGAATTGCCAACACAGTCGACAAGCTAAACTTTGAAAAAGAATACTCACTGACAACTTCTTTGAACTTATTCTTAGCTTCTTGTGTAAACCCGTTTTGCGCGAAAACAGATATCATCGAGTTCCACGAAACCAAGTCTCGATTTGTTGTTGTCTTGAACAACAACTCAGCCTGACTTGTTAAGCCACATTTACCATACATGTCAATAACGCTATTTATTACCTCTAATGCTCTAGATTGCATCTCCCTGCGAACCATATAACCATGAATTGCTCTTCCCTCTCGTGGCAAACATAAATCACCGCATATGGAAGTTATTGTAACCACGGTGGCGATATCAGGCTGAATCCTATCTACCGATTGCATTTCCTTCAAACTACGAAATGCTTCTTGAAACATTCCATTTGAGGCAAACCCATTAAGGAATGAATTCCAAGAAATCACATCCTTGCACAATAATTCTTTAAACACAATTTCCGCAGCCTCGGTGTCCCTACATTTTGAGTACATCGTAATGATCGAGTTGGCCACAGAGACATGAGCTTCTGGACTATAACCCGATTTTATTACCAACCCGTGGATGGATTCACCTAAAGGAAGCTCTTCAAGAGAAGAGCAAGCTGATATGACGCAAGAAAAAGTTACATTATCAGCTTCTTGTCCTGAACTAGTCATCGACTTGAAATACTTCAACGACTTCCAGGGATAACCATTTGCAAGACATTTAGTCACAATTGTGTTCCAAGAGACAATGTCTCGGTGTTCCATATGCGTGAACACACACTCCGCAGAGCTCAAATCATCGCCTTTTGCATAAAGATTCATCAATGCATTGCACAATCTAGAGTCCGAAACTAAACCAGTCTCTATAGCCAAACAATGAACCATTTGACATTTCTTAGAAAGATGTAGACTAGATAACGCCGAAGCTGCAAGTAAAAGCGTCGTTGAATCAAACTCAATTCCCTTCTGTATCATCTCAACAAAAAATCCAACTGCTGTTAATGAACGACCATTTTGATTCAGAGCAGTGATCATACTGTTCCAAACAATCACATCTTTCACTTTCAGTTCATCAAAAAGATCCCAAGAAGACACCAAGTCCCCAGTTCTACTGTAAAGAGTTAAAAGCTTCGAAGATGCAGGCAAATCTTGGAGAAAACCACACTTCAGAGCAAAACAATGGATACTCTTTGGAGTCTCTACCTCTGTTCTCATCATGGAGGATCTAAGTACATCTTGCAGGAACATAAAGCTCGACTCCACCGTCCTGTTCTCTCTGTTAGGCATTTCGTCGAACACGTTATGCCCAATAGAAGTAACCGGAGACAAAACAGAGGACGTGCAGTATCGCTCATGTTTTCTCTTAATGTTGTGAAAATTGGAAGACAAAAGCCCGGCAAGAAAATTCCGGCGAATAAATGAGTTTGAGTAGATTAAGTGACTAGAACAATAAATTATCAGGTTTTTCGGGGAAATCGTACAATTTATTACCATCACCAACACATCGGCGATTTCCCGGCGCCGGCAAAAGCATGTATATTAATGTGGGTCTTTTATTGGGCCTGAGTTACATTAGTACTTATTGGGCTTTATCCTTCTTAATTGTTTAGTTTCCAACAATTGTTGTTTCGCTTATACCTTATTCCTCTCTTTCTCTTTTTCTCGAGATTCTTACTAATTTTATTATTAGCAAGAATTTTCATTTTAAAGTAAGACTATATACGTGCATGTTTATGGTCTGGCTAGTAATAATTAAGTATTTGTTTGGGATATGAATGCTGTGGTGATGAGTTTGACAAGAGACAATTAACATAAAAAAAAAGGATTTGACTAGAGACGGAGTATTTATCACCAAAAAAAAAAAACGATTTATTTTTCAACATTTGTTTAAATACGAAGGCTTTTCAACATATGATCTGTTGGGGGCTTAAACTAAAATATCAAAAGCATAAATGATTACTGATAATTAATAATTTTATCAATGATTACTTAGAACTAAATATTCTCCCAGATCCGTACTGTACTACCTCTCCCGAAAGTATTGCTTAGTCAATGTTTCATGTTCCCAAAAGTGTTATATTGATAACTTTTTCGTTTAATTCTAAAAGAACCATTTGATAAAAGAAAATCCAAAATCATTTTTAATTAGAATACATTAGTAACTTCTTAATTAAACTTCATTAATTTCCGTCAATGCACATTAACTACATTTTTGTTAATGCACATTGACTTTGTGTATATAATTCTCTTTTGACTTTAATTTCCTATCGATGTACGTATGACGTACCTGCTTTCGTGCTCATCAAATAAAACCTAAGTATATGTCTTCTACATTTATTATTAGTTTTATTTGTCAATATACATTATTAAGCTTCTTTTTTTGTACTAAAGTCAAAACAACATTATTGTTTTTCTTAATTGTTAAATAAAACATGTTCTTAGAACTTTTATATATGCAGTACTCCGGGTGTAATAATTTGAACTCATGTCGTAAACATTATTAGAGGTGTCTAGTGGGATGCTAATTTCAATGTAACTGATCAAGCACACACATTCCTTTAGAATGATCTTATAGGCTCGGCCATTAGACCACAAGCACTTGAGTCTGGGAATATTCTTGAAACATAGGTATCGCATTTTTTCATGTTTAGGAATCTGACTTGGAGGATTCTTGGATGATAGTTAGATGATCAATGTTTTGACTACAGATGAGGTACTTTTTAGTTGATATGTTATGAGTCATGAAGATCGAGTTTTTAGTATTAATCAACTTTTGCAATAATACATATGAAGGTATGATTAATTTTTAGTTGATATAACTAAAATGTAGTCATGATTGATATATTAAGTGCAATAATTAGATATGCGTTGACAAAATATATGAGTAATTATATAAGGATTATACTTTTCGAATAACTACGTGTTCTCATAAGAAAAACTAATTAAAGGAATCCAAATCAAATTGTAAGCCTATGATGGGTAGGCATGTGGATGAATATTGCTTATTGTAAGAGGATGCAATTGACAGATTAATTATCGGAAGTTTAATTTAATTAAATATAGATAGATGGGTCAATCAGTGGTTAATTACTAATAATTACAAGTTAACTTAATCATATTAGCTAATTTTCTAAAGCTTGATATCAACCTCTGCCCGAATTGCTGCGTCACTTTGTATTGACCAATTAGTGTTTAACTTTTTCTATAATCAGATATTAATGTCTTATACACTTTGGTCAGAAGCTTAAACTTCAAACTATTTAAACATTGAATGTTTCGAACTTTCAAAGGTTATCATGCACAGCTCTTTAAAGCACTAAAATTTCGTATAGGATAGATTTACATTATTTATCGTAAACTTTTCTTTTTTTTGATAAAAGGTCAACTAAATTTTTAGTTTCGTGGTATATTATACATATACAAATAAGTTTTGAAATTTATCTTATCTAATATGTATGCGTCTCAGTGAAAACTTTATTAAATAAAAACGCGACAATGACAATTATACATTGACATAAAGTCAACATATAAGAGCATAAGAATATTGAAATGCAAAATTACAAAACTTATATTTATATATATATATATACTCAAAATAGATTAAATAGCATTATTAAAAGAAAATAAAATGGTGTGACAACTAGCATCTTACGAGTGAGGAGAAACTATCCATGGTTCTAATAGATACCGCTTAGTGAAATCCCATTGTTCTCTCTACATATCAATTTTTCTACATCCTTACGTTTCTTTTATGATGTAGTTACTAATCATTATTTGTTTTTTTGTGTCATGGGCGTAAATATTGTCGAGTTTTATATATTTGTTTCAGTGATTTATGTCGATTGTCGACCATTACTACAGAACAAACGTTTCAAAACGTTCTTTATATATTTTCATATTTAAATATATCTTGGATGGCAAAGATAATTAATGGTCGGTAAACAAATTTAGAGTTGACTTCTAAACCTAATATAAAGAAATGCATGCGTTTATGTTCGTGGGGCTCCTCAAAGTTTGAACACCAGGGCAGTATACGTAATCGAACACCAAAAAAAAAAAAAGATATATATAAACCAAAAACATTAAAACATACATTTCTAGATTAGCAGAAATATAGTTACTACATTTTCCATGCAAATTAAAAATTATGTCAAATTATTTTTAATAAAAATTCATAAAACAACAATCTTTTTGGAAAAAAAGTTAGTAAAAACAATACTTACTGTGAAATGGACAAAATGTGATATCTTAATATTGGGCTCATTAATCTTCTAACTAAGAATTTGTAATTCGTTTGTTCATTAAAACGATTAAGTTGATTGAGAAACCAAATCTGTATTTCTCCATATACACCACCTCCTTGTGCGGAAACCAATAAAGAAAATCATTTAGGACACGTATGTAAGAAATAATTAATTTAAATGTAGTACTTGGAACATAGTCAAAGCTCAATAGACGGAACATGACAGAAAATGTTTAGATAGTTTCAATTGCAAACCATCATTTGACACGTGGATTTGTTGATTGGTCAAGTATTCTTTAGCCACAACAATCGACATATTTCGGCCTTACATAGAGAAAATGGAATTTATTCATCCAGCATTTGATTTTATAATTTTCCCGTGTGTTTATTACTGCAATTAAAATAGTGCCATTACAGTGCTAGGAACAATAGAGTTACTACTATAAAAGTTCATTCAACAAAATGCATTATATGAATTTTTCAATTCAAGTGATGACACGACTCTAATACTACAACAATTATATATATAGTTAATCACTCAACTGTTAAACAATTAAAAGAAATAGTTTATGTGGGAAAATTTTGCTTTTGAACAACAAAAGTGGTACATGTGGTTAGACCATAAAGATAGTTAGATCGAATCGCTGCAAAATTGTAATTGGCAACAACACATCCCCTACAATTTAGTTGATTTTATCCTTTTCTGTATTATTTATCATATTTAAATCTTGGTTGAAAAAGATATAAAAAGTCGATTTACAAGATGTGGTTCGATCTAACTATCACTGAACACACGAATGTGATCACGACCTAAGCAGTATTTACATCTGTCTTTCAAATAACCGAAAAAGATAGTTCTCTACGTGGTGAGATGGGATTTATTTCTCAATTTTGCGGCTGAAATGCGAGACTAACTACTTAAAGGATATTATCATATTACAAAATATTTTCGTCATGGTTGATATTTTTAATGGCAAATTCTATCTTGTTTTCTCTAACAAGACTTCCAATTCATCAATTTTGATTCTCCGAATAAAGTGTGAAAATATCGTCGATATTTTATTTCGAGCCGAAAGAGGTCCGTGAAAATAAAATGTGGATATAAAACTAAATAATCATAGCCACTTTCAATCATAAAAACATCCTCAGCATATATAAGGACTCCGATTGGCATGTAGTATCAAATTTGATGTAACTTATAGTAAAAATTATGTAGTATCAAATTTGAGTTACAGTAGATTTATACGATAAATCTGCAGTAGAAATATGAAATACATTTTTGTCAAAACAACTGACTAGTAGCTTTTATGATGTTTAGCTGCAGTATGTATTATTAAAATAAATTTAATTTAAACTAATGATAGTAAGATTTATTAAAAATTAAATAATTAGAAGAAAATCAAATAACATTTTTTTATGATGCAATACTAAAAAAATACATCACAAAAATTTATTGTGATCAATAATATATTGGTCAAAGTTTTTTTTAGTTAGTTGAGTAATTCAAACAAATTCAAATAATTGTTCCTAACTCTCTTAATAGTTTATTTTATTTGTTATATTTTAAAAATGTTTTGCAAGGATATGATTTGTTAAAAGATAAAAGAAAAAAAAAGATAAAAGAAATTGTATTAGAATTCCAAAACTAAAACTCAACATTACCACATGGGATTTTCGTTGATGTTGAAAAATCTTTTGAGTTAACAATTTTACTCATTACAAAACTCAAAAGTGTACATCAGTCATACTTCATGATAACTTAAACTCAACTTCAATTTTGTTTTTAAACATCATGATTGGTAACATTTTTGATGTATGATTGAGTTATGGTCATACTTCAAAAAACATCATTAGTGCCTCATGACATCAATCAGACCCAAGGTTATCCGCAAACAGCATTCAAAATTCTTATGTTCATGCTCATCTACAATGTGTCCTATTCCCATCAAGCAATTAATAAAAATAATTTTAAAGATTTTTACAATAATACAAGTTGAAAGATTGGTTTAGACAATCTAACTTATCATTGCACTACAAGAAAGCTGGCCGAAAACAGACGGAATTTCCGATGGACCGTACAACCGTCAGAAATTTGCGATGGATATATGATGGATTTAGAAGAGGGAACATCCGTCAGAAATCCGTCGGATATTTTTGACAAAAACTAAACCGTCGGTATTTTTCGACAGATTTCTGATAGATTTTTGACGGATTTGTTAGAGGCTATCAGAAAATGAGAAAGTTATTGTTACCATTTGATAGCTGTTGGTGTAGCCATTTGTTTCCGACGGAAATCTGACGGCCTCTAACAAAACCATTGTAAATCCGTCGAAAAATATGAACGTTAATATAGCCGTTTTATTAGCCATTTGATTATTGAATTGATTAAGAGAATTTCGACGGATTTTCGATGGCCAATGTTTCGTATATATATGTTTTTATCCTTCTTCATTCATTTCACACCACAATACATAAGGTAAACCATAAAAATTTGAGAGATGTCTTCTTCAAATTATTTTCGATCATGGATGGATAAAAAAATGAAGGATCCGGAATCCAACTTATTGAATGATGAGCATGCACGAGGTATATGCGAGTTCATGGAAGTGGCTGAAAATCAACCAAAAGCAAAAAGAAGTGGTAAGTTAGTTGAAATGTTCATGTTCAATTTGCCAGAATTCTCATAATATTAGTTTTACATCACTTGTATAGCAATAGGTTTATGCCGGGGTACAATATTTGATATTTACACGGGAAAACAAATTATGATTATGGTAGTACTAGTGAACCACAAGTTACTGATAGTGTAGGAGATAGAACGAAAGTACATGTCAGTGTATGCGTTATTGATATGGTGAATGATGCATTTAGAGAGAACATAGAATCTGGCGTTGAAGATCGAGATAGGTTTAAAGAACCTAATTTAGAAGCGCACAATTTTTTTGATATATTAGATCCAGTGAAGCAACCATTGTATAACGGTTGTAGAGAATGTCATTCACCGTTATCTTCAGCTAATAGAATGATGACTATTAAGACAGACAACAATTTAGCGGAGGAGTGTGTGTAGATGTGTTAGCTTATTTTGTGAAAGAAATCTTACTTGAAGATAATCTTTCACTGGCATCATATTACGAGGTACAAAATCTTGTTGCTGGTCTTGGTTTGCCGTAAAAGATGATAGATGTGTGCATCGACAACTGTATGATATATTAGAGAGAAGATGAAAACCGCAAAAGATGTTGATTTTGTCGTAAACCACGATATCAGAAAACTGGCGAGAGAGTTCCAATTCCATTTAAAAGAATGTGGTATTTACCGTTAACTGACAGATTAAAGCCATTATATCAATCTCAACGCACGGTATAGCCAATGAGATGGTATGCAGAGCATCGTCAAGATGGAGATATTACACATTTTTCAGACTCAAAAGTTTGGAAACATTTTCAGTCAGTGTATCTAGATTTTTCGTTTGAGCGAAGATATGTGTACCTTGGATTATTTACAGATGGTTTCAATCCATTTGGAAAGCATGGAAGACAATATTCGTTATGGCATGTTATAGTAACATCGTACAATTTACCTTCATCAATGGCATGCGTAGAGAGCTTTTGTTCCTCTCTATTCTTGTTTCCGGCCCAGATCATCCGAAGAGATCTCTCGATATATTCTTTCAACCATTGATATATGAGTTACAAATACTTTGGAATCATGGTGTCGAAGCGTATGATGTTTCTTGCCTTCAGAATTTTAAGATGTGTACGGTTCTAATGTGGAACATAAGTGATTTTCCTGCATATTGTATCTTATCTGATTGGACAACCCATAGAAGATTATCGTGCTTGTATTGCCAAGATAACACTGATGCATTTCCAATTGACACACAGAAGGAAAACGTCTTGGTTTGATTACTACAGAAGATTTCTACCGAGTGATCAACCGTATCATCGTTATAGGAGATTTTTTATGAAAGATAAGCAAGTATTTGATGGTTCACCTCCGAAGATAGACGGGATTAGTATATTGGAGCAGTTAAAGGATTTGCCTTATTGGAATGACCATTTGTTGAGACACATTTTAGATGTCATGCACGTGAAGAATATTTTTTTTGACAACATCATGAGCACTATTTTAAACGTGCAAGGGAAAACAAAAGATAATATGAAGTCAAGATTAGACTTGTCACTGATTTTTGATCGGGATTTTCTTGAACTTCTTCCAGATGACAAATGTCCTTTTCTTGGGTTACGGTTAGGAGCAGAAAAGAAACAAGCATTTTTTGATTAGATTGAGAATGAGGTCAAATTCACATATGGTTACGCATTAATTGAAGGAATTGCATCGATTATGGAGAAAGAAAGTTTAAGTTTACTAGAATGAAGATTGTCATGTTGTTATGCAGTGGCTCATTCCATTTGGCTTCGCCCATCTTTTTCCTAAAGATGTCTACCCAATAATTGCAGGTACATATAATTAGTATTGAATTTTCCTTTATAGTTATAACATAAAAGTATATATTTATCATTACTTTTCAAATGTTTATATGCAGCTGTTGGTGGTTTTTTTCAGGATTTATGCACGAGAACACTTACAGTTGATGGTACCCGAAATTTACAAGATAATATACTGTTGATTCTTTGTAATCTTGAAAAGATATTTCCGCCATCTTTTTTGATGTTATGGAACATCTTCCAATTCATCTTCCATGAGAAGCAGCAGTAGGAGGTCCTATTCAATACCGTTGGATGTATCTTTTTGAAAGGTACATGTTTCACTTGAAGAAGAAAGTTAAAAATTTAGGCAAAGTTGAGGAATATATAGTCGCACAGAGTCTTAAGGAAGAAACCTCACACTTCGCTGAATATTATTTTTCATCGGAAGTTCGTACAAGAAGTAGACGTCCAGTTCGCCATGATGACCGAGGTGAGGGAGCGATTTATTCAGTGTATGCCCCTGAGTTGTTTTCACAAGTTGATTGAGCGAGTGGAAAAGAAAAGAGGCGAAAATTTTTACATCAGGAGTTTACACACTTGCATACGTATATTCTAACAAATTTTGAAGAGGTTGCGCAATATGAAAAGTATATAAAACACGTAAATTTTGGTATATATAGTCTTAAATTTTCTTACAATTTCATGTTTCCTAAATTTTGTGGAAGTTATTACAGGTTTTACATGACATTAATACGTGGCTACTATCCAAAAAAGTTAGAAGAAGAACTTGACCTCCATAAAGAAACGGATTTTATGCCTTGGTTGCAAATTTACGTAAATAATTGAATAAGTAAAGTTTTTAAATTCATATTGGATTATTTATTTAACTTGTATAATATCTTCTTTCTTTCAAATTTGCATAGGTTTCCGAAGGACTAAAAAGTGGGCAGTCGTTTCCTACATGGTTAGTTAAAATTGTAAATGGTCCAAAGTTCATTGGTACTTATACCCAAGGTATTGCAGGAGGGAATATGCATTTAGGGTTTATGAGGAAGGGAGAACAAGACCAACTTCAGATTATGCTATTTCGACTCAATCTGCTGATTTAGTGTACTACGACATTCTAAAATAATTATTAGAAGTGCAGTACCCAGGAATGTTGGACTTGAGATGCATAGTTTTTTTTGTGTAACTGTTATGGTCCAAGACTTGGGAGTGGTGTTATAGTAGACAAATTTGGCTTTACGTATGTTCATTCAACACATAGACTACTTAAATATAATCTGTTCATTATAGTGTTGCAAGCGAACCAGGTTTGTCACTTAAATTATATTATTTAAATCAACAAGTATTCTTTGGACTAACCAAAATAATTGTTTTAGGTTTGCTATATCCCTTATCCTCGACTGACACGATAGTCAGACCCATGGATCACAGTGACTCAATTAACCCAAGAGGTCGAATTGATGGAGTTTTCAAACATGATGCTTTGCAGCCAATCAGCTGTTCTGTTCCAAAGGATCCCATGGAACATTCTTTTGAAGTCTAGCATGTTATTGATTTCACACTTATCGGTGATGATATAATGCATTCAGGATCAGAGGAAGAACATGGAGAATTTTATGAGGATTCAGACTCAATCCCGTCATATGGATCATCATCAAAATCTGAGTAGTTGTAGAAGAGAATATGTGTTATATTTAAATTTTATAGATGTTTAAAACATATATATATATATATATATTCAAATTTTCATTAATGATAATTATATTATCAAATTTATATAAATTGATATCCAAACAACGTAAAATAACCAACTGATTTTAATTATATTTATAAGTTTTAACAAAACTTGAAAACCATAGGAAATCTGTCAGAAATTTACCATGTATCCTGTGTTAACGTATGATTGACCAATGATGTAACATGCAAATTTGACAGGCCGTCGAAAATCCAGCGGAAGGTTGTCAAAATTCACCCGCGAACTCACTTTTCGTTTACCACATAATCTAAATTTTTGTGTAACTGTCGGAAATCCATCGAAAATGATGGATTTCCGACGGTTACGCGAAAATTTAGGCTCGAATCTTCCTGAAACCTACGTGTTCTTCCCAAAAATTTATTACATCTTCGTCTTCTTCTTGAGTTCATTCTCAAAATCAACCAAACTTCTCTCAAATTGCCATAACCACTCAAATCTTCTATCTCCACCCGATTTTCGGTTATTGTCCGTCATCATGGCTCAAAATCCATCAAATTTTAAGTTCAACTACTTTCAAATATATTCATATGGTTTATGTGATAGATTCATTGTTTTTTTGTTTTTAAAATTGATAGATTCATTGTTTAGGCTTTTGGAATTGATGTTTGAGGCATTGGATAGAATTACATGGTTAGATTTTGAATGAAATATATTTATTGGTTTGATTTATATAGGTTAGTTGAATTGTTAGATTTTGAACTTTAATTTAGATTGTTAGATTGAGGGACTTTAATTAGGTGGTTGGATTAATAAATTGAATAGTTTGATTTTTGCTTTTGTATTACAATTTTCAATTTTGTTTTTTAAATAGATAATTTTATGTGTTTATAATTTCTTAAAAAACTTTAGGTTTTTAAAAAATTTTAATTTTGGGAATTTAATTTATTTTTGACTTTGAATTAATTTTGGAGAATTAAATTTTATTTTTTATTTTAATGTAATTTTGATATTAATTTAATTTTGAATTTAACTATTTATATTTGTGTTTTTTAAATGTTTACAGGAACTATGCTGCGTACCATCGTTCGACTACCGAGACGGGAAGTGGTTTTCGTCTAACACGACGGTCGAGTCTTAGACCAACCCAAACAACTCATATTCCAGAAACTCAAACACCCACTCCTGCATCTTCTCTCCCTATGCAAATGAGCATCGAAGATTTTGTGTCGCAACTGGGACGAGAACCGCTTATGCCACTTCATCCGGATTGTGAAGGACAAGCTACTTGGTAAGATATTTTACTTTTTCTAATATTTCTTAATAATTATTTTGGTATTTCTTAACTAATTTATTGTTTTTTAAAGGTTTGACGAATCCAGTATTGGGATTTCAAAGTCCATCACCGGATGCTTAACGGTATGATACATCGTCCATACCCGATGTTTTCAAATATGCTTTTGGATGAGTAAGAAATGTGGTTTCGACAATTTGCGGTAACAGTTTTTTCTTTATTTTATGTCATTTAAAATTATTTATAATTTATTTTTTTTCTTTTTTTTTTGCAGCAAAAATTCATTTGGGAGCTTCAACTTACGTCTATTGTTAGACGTCAATTCGATTAAAAAGCTGCAATTATGTCCTCTCGCAAGTTGAACGAGTGGAAGGACAAGTGGAATGCGAATGACATTCCAAAGAAGGTTGTTACAAACCCAGAGCTGTGGAACTGGTTCATAGCCTATTGGAAGGAAGCTAAAACCATTTAAGACTCTAATACGCATTCTAAAGCTCGGAAGAGCAATTGCAACAGGAAAGGATCAGCTACATAAAATTTGGGAGTAACAAGCAAGAGAACACACCGTAAACAACTTGTAAGAATTTATTAAGTTTTTATTTCTGAATAACTTTTTTTTTATTCATTTTAAATCAAATCTTTTTTTTCTAGAGACAAAAAGATGGTGTTGAACCATCTAATCTGAGGTTACTCACGGATTTTCACACTAATGAAGACGGAGTCTTAGCAGACGGACTTGCTCAAGAGATCTTCGATAAGGTGAAGCGGATGGAGGAAGAGTTTCTTTAATCTCAACCGATCGTTGATGGTACTCCTGCCTGCACTGAAGTACCAATCGAGACGTTGAACCAATTTGTGTATGAGGTTAGTAATTTTCATATAGTTTTAGTCAATTTTTATTTTTTATTTGCACACTCTTTAATTTTAATTTATTTCGCAGGTTACTCCCAAGGTTAAAGGTCATATTTGTGGTTTTCCAAAAGATTCAGCATCTTCTGCTTCATCACGATATGATGGAGGATCTGATATTAGGGAGTAACTCGCACAAAAGACTACAAAACTTGAGGGTTTGAAGACGAAATTTAGTACAATGGAAGACGAAAGAGTGGTCGATAGACAAGAAATGAAAGAGTTGAAATACCAAATGAATGAAATGCGAGCATTCATGGCACCATTTCAGGGACCTTAGTTTTTTTAAATTTATTTTAATTTTGTTTTGAACGTTTTTATGAATTTTATTTTATATTGAATTTTTATTTTTATTAATATATAATTAATATAATATTTTATTTATAAATTATGAATTTTTATTATATATTTAATTTTCAGCCATTTATCATATTTAAAAAAAAATTTTAAATGGGAAATCTGTCGGAAACTCTTCTATCATAAATTATTACCGTCGAAAATGTGTCCCTCGGAAATCTGATGGAAAAAGGTCCCTCGAAAATCTGTCAGAAATTGGTTCCTCGAAAATTCATCAGAATCTGTCATTTTCACTCACCCGATGGACTACTGAGGGAAATTTTCTGGCAGATCTGTTAGAAATTGCAACAAATTTCCGATGTGGTTTTCGTTTTCGACGCTCTAGATCAGACGTGCAATCCATCGAAAATTCATTGAAACACAATGATTCCGATAAATTTTTTAGTCTGTTTCTGACTATTTTCTTGTAGTGTTGTCACGTCCGTTTTTTTGTTTTAATTACCGAGACGTAATACCGTGTGGGGGTAAATATATAACAAATACAGAACAACATTACTTCTAAATGTCTTTATTAAAGGAATCAATAGATGAAAGAGTGTACTTTAGTAGGGTTTCTATAATTCCCATCAACTTGATGTACTCTTTTATATATATATAATTAATCTGACTAGTTGTTTTATTAAGAAAGTTAAATGTGGTCAAAGACTTACATTTTATCGTACATTTTTTTGGTAGAATTTTTGAAAGACTTTTTTTATGTTTTATGTTTAAGGATTTTATTTTTCAAAGACTTGATATTTGATTAAACGGCGTACCACGGCCACGTTTCTTCGTAGCAAAAACATGTTTTCATTTCTAAATTTTTTTTATTTACATATTTATAGTCTCGAAAAGATAATATTTACTTCATATATGTCCAAAATAAGAGATACGATTCCATATATATTTAGATACGACTTCTTGAATTTTGTATCCATATGACTACGACATATCGGGCCCATATATTGAACAAGAGGCTCTGGACTTGGCCGATTCTTGTACAGAAAAACATTTATAGCACAAAATGTTAAAACCAATAATTTTCTTTTGAAATTATATGAATTCTACGATGAGAATTCCAAATTAATTGGGAGGCTCGGAAATGATTTCCTCTCAATTATTACATTGGTACGACGGTCGATATACTATCCATCTCAATTATTGTATGTAACATTAATTAATTTCGTTCTCTAGACATAATGTTTCTTCGTCAACATTCATATTTGTAACTCGAATGGAAAAGAGTACTATTTTTCTTGTTTATTACATATACACATGCATATAAACGTATGTCAACATATATATATATATACACGTATGTTTTAGTAGAATCTGAATTTTCATATGTATGGATGTATGCAAAGTAATTAGGATATATATATATATATATATGCACGTACATATTAATGTGTGTTAAATATATAGGACGTAATGTATTATTTGAACCGCTAAGAAGTAAATGTTGTATTCTATATTAGTTTGCACAACTTAGTCGGAGGTTTGCTTTGCATTATGAAATCGATAACGGAAGCTTGTTTCCACAGCTTTCCAAAAATACTAGTATGAAACTGTAATACAAGCACGATGGAAGCTTACGTTTTCTTTTTAGAATGCAAAGGAGTTGCAAATTTTTTTAAAAAAAATGTGATGTCGTTAACTAATAACAAATGTGGAATTTTTTTTTATATCTTTTTAACAAAATAAGACAAAAAAAAATACTAAAACTAATTTAGTCATTTGGAGTCTGTTACTTTTGAAAAATACAGTTAAACATCTATAAATTAATAATATTGTGACTAATATATTTTATAATATTTTATTAATTTATTGTCTCTATTAATTTATATAGATGATATTTGGGTCAAAATATCAATTTGAAACCAGAAAATTATTAATTTAACAAAATATTAATTTATCAAGTATTAATTTGCAGAAGTTCAAATGTATGCTATGAATTTAGTTATGTTGGAATATCAGCCAACATATCGCATCAAAAAGATTAAAAACAAGTATTTAATATATAAATCATAAAAGCTAAAAACTTAAACTCTGGAGTAATTTTAATAAAATATATTTTAGGAAAAAATTTAAACACAAATTGGTGTGGATTTGACTAATTAGACTGAAATAAACAGTATCTAAACTTGTAGAAGTCCAACAAATTGAGGGATTCTTTAACAAAAGGAAAAAGAAAAAAAAATTGAGAGATTAGAGTTTGGGATATTTCTCTCCATGACTCAAGAATTTGATGCTGTTTTGTTTGATGAAAAGAAGAAGAAAACTCGCAAAATCTCAAATTTTAGTGATCTCCTTTGTCGTGTAGTTGAACGTACAATAGTACCTGTCCGGTTATATATGGACGTACACGTGTCTTGTTAAGGACAAAACAAAGTCAGAATTAGATTTGTATGTAGGTCAAATCTTCATTTACGAAATAAATATATGCATTTATTATTTAACATAAAAGAAAATTAGCAATGCAAATCTTTAGAAACTCAACTGTGCTTATATTTAAAGTCACGTATAAAAAATTCAACCCTCTTTAAAATTCTATTAATTCATTTTGTGTCATTTATTTTATATATTTACATTAATTATAGTTAACGTACATTAATTTTACATTATTTATTTAAGTGATTTTTAAAACAACGATTCAAATATTTTGGATTAGTTGAGATAAATACTTGCATCCAGTTTTGTACTAGATGTTATTATCAATCATTTGCAAACAAATAATTTTAATTTTGCATATATGAAATATTTATATCATTTATTAATAACTAATGTTAAAATAATATTAAATTAATTCTAAACATAAAGAACTTATATAATATTAACAACTGATATAATAAACTATAAAACTCTAAATTAGTTTAGGATCAAGGTTGCGTATTAAGCCATATATACATGTTGGTTAGCTTAAATGTAACAATAGTTAGTTAAATTTATAGACACAATAAAAAAACACTAAGGTAACTATATTTAAGAAAACTATACACTTCTTCTTTTCGTTTTTACAACTGATGTCAATTTTTTAACTACATCGATTTTACTGATGTATGTTTTGTATAATTTTCTTAAATGATGTTATTAAAGTTTAATATATCAATTATTTAATTGATGTAAATTAAAATTATGTCAATACTTTTAAATTAATGTAAACGTATATATTATATAGGTTTGCATCAATTTTAATGAAATGGTACCAAAAAATCAATAGTGGCATCATTGATTTAATTGATGTTAAACTAATTATTTTGTATCAATTACAAATAAATAATTCAAATTAGCATAATTATTTTTGACACAATACACCATTTATGTAACTTGTATATTTTAAAAAATTATTTAATAGACTTTTCACACTCTATCACTGAAAACGTAAAATATATACATTTCTTATTACAAAAAAAAAATCTACTTGTGGATAACGTTTTTATATGAAGACTCAAGACAGTACTACAATTATAGATGGAACTATTGCATATCGTGGTTATATAATTTAATCCAAGATACTAAGACTATGCTTTAAAATGTTAAGATTCATGCATGCATGGTTGAATATCTTGGTTATATGAGTAACTCCATAATTAATTGCCTCCTAGCCAAGGAACTTTTGCCAAAGATGCGCACCAAAAACGTATATTTAAATTTAAATATCCAATGTTTGTGATAAATAATCACTTAAATTGGTAATACCAATTATATTTCAACGATAAAGAAAACTACAATTTTATGACCACGACGATTAAATAAATACTCTTAATGTAAATTATTTGGGACGGCAGTTAAAAATATCAAATAATAAATAGTGACGTTTTTGTTTTGTCAATAAAAAAAAAGCGACGTTTTCTTCATTAAAATTCACAAAACAAAAAACATAGATAAATGAATTAGGCATCAAATTCTATCGGTGTGGTTGTGCTTTAATCTGTAAATAAATTTTCATCCACAAAATTTGGATAAAATGTAACTGTCAGATCAGATTAGATGATATTTAATTGTACAGTCGCATCATGAGAAAATATTTTAACTCATTATCATAAGGTACAACACCATAATGAGTTTATATAGAGGTTTCAGTAAATAATTTACATATTCAAAAATAAAAATCTTTCAAATAAAACATTCGTTTGCCAAGTAACGACGATAAAATTTTCGATATTAATCAATAACCAATTCCGTGTCTATATCTATGTTGATATTTTGTAGTATTAATTACTTGATATTCTTTATCAAAAAATTTACTTCATATATGTTAAAATAAAACTATACTTTAACTTTAAAATGTCCCTCTCTATGACAATTAGTATCCACCATGTTTCACATTTATAACCTATCAATAAAGTTAATTGAGCAAAAAGATTGAGGCAGCTAATATCGTGATAACAATTATAAAACTTATGATCTATTATGTAAATCAAGATCAATGTGAAGTGTGAGTAATGGAGTGACTCAGTCCCACTTTTGCTTGTCGCTGTCTACTTTTGTGGCTTTGTCTTTGCACATCATATCCAGACACGAGTACTCCTAAAACTTTTATATTTATCAAAAGTATTATTATTACAGTTTTTTAAGAGCTGTAAGCCTGTAACCATAAAAGGTGATAATGCCATAATTTCTAAAATAAATAGATCGGTAAAAAAGAAATATTAATCTAAATCTCGTCAATCTGCAGCTCCATTGTTGACGACAGGTGGTCGAATCAGATCATATCTTCTTTATTATATAGAACTTTTATATGTTGTTATCGACGTATCGTCATATATTCTTCCATTATGTGTTCAATATCTAATCATATACAACAATTTAGAAAAAGTTGACAGAAAAGAAAACCCAAAAAAAAACTTGGGAAAGTTACTTAAAACTTAAACATCAAATATGTCTTTTTGTTAGTGAACATGATTTTGTGTGTAAACATTAATTAATGAACATAAAATATGTTGACAAAAATCCAGAAACGTCAAATTATAGACCACAAACTAAAAAACTAAATATTATTTCCTTCGTTTTACAAAGAGTATAGTTCTATATTTTTATTTTATTTTATAAAAAGTGTTTTATATTTTTAGTATAAATTTTCCATCAAATTTCATAACTTACCCATAAACCAAAGCTATTTAAAAAAAAATTAAGTCATTAGTTAATTACTTATTAAATAAATGCATATAAGTATAAATTAATTTTTAAAAATTATGTGAATTGTGTCAAAAGACACTTTTGTTAAACAACAGAGGAAGTCTGAATTTAAAGAGGTATGCTAATATTGGGTGGGGTGGGGGGGGGGCAAACATACTAAGATGTTGTCATATCATACGAAGAATAATATTTCTTTTTGTATTATAATACTTTTCAACCAAAAAAAAATTATAATCAATGTTTGCAATCAATTTTGAGTTTGCAGAAGAAAAAAAACAAACGAGAAAGAACAGTGAAAAGAAATATTGTGTGATGTGTTGGACGTACTGATGATAAAGTGATAGAATCGGCGGACTTCCTTATCAGCTACACATTTACACGTTAAACCTGATGGGCAATATTATTGACTTTTAATTAGAACTTAAAATATAGATTAATTACAATGATGGGTTCTTCATATGGCAGAAAAAAAAACGTAATAGAACAAATCATATAGGCAAATTCTTTTTCTCCTATACACACAATACCAGACACGTAAAGATATACGAAGCGAGAGACACACATGGAGAATCGAACGTTTAATTAATTAATGTATATAAATGAATCAGTTTAGGATACGGAAACCCTAGAAGTCGTGTAGAGAGAGAGCTGCGGACACGTGTGCGAAGCTGGCCACATGTAAATTATCCTTACACGATCCTTTTAAAAGTTCTCTCCGCCATTGTTAATTAGGCGTATTAGGCTATATCTATATGATTACAATTTATATCTATAATCTATAAACACACACCAGACATACACATTTTGTATGCGTATTTTTGTTTTGTTTTAATGTAGACATGTTATGGTGTCTTTATAATGAATACGTAAGAAAGTACTACGCAGAAGTTACATCGCCGAGATCTTTTTCATCAGGCAGCTAGCCTTGTCCGAATGTAGATATATGCTTCAAAACTAGCATGTATATTTGAATATTTAAACTGACTTTCCAGTTTTTTCAGGATATTAACAATTTACGTGCATTTGCAATCGATCTCCCATTGTTGTTCCACGGAATTTTCCGTTGTCAAATGGTTGAGTATTGGTTATTACATTTGGAAAATGCAGATTAATGCGTTCATTTTTTCTTTCCTCGCTCGATAACATTTTTAAAAAGGTTATAAAATCACTATTCGAGTCCCTGAATGCCCAATTTGTTTCTTAAACCTAAAAAATAAACAGGAAAAGGAGAAAATGTGATTTCGTGTCTGCGTACGTACATAAATGTACAATACTAGCCACATATAGACAATGTAGCGAACTGACTCAATAAAGTCTTTTACGTTGTGTTGTCACTATGAAATTAATGCGAAAAAGGTAGTATTTCATTAAAACGGGTTCTTAATTCATTTATTCAAAATTATATACATTCCATCTTTCGCCTTATCGGGACATAACTCGTATCTGTTGTGACAAATATATGCTACCTTTTTTTGGGTACGTCTATTAAATTATTTAATCAATGTTCGTTATGGTGCCCATATGACATTTGTCGCCTTCCACCCCAACCCCTAACTTTTTTCCGGCAAATTTAAATTGATACCAAAGAGATATAATTTTTTATTCAATTTAAAACTAAAAGTATATCTATATTTCCCAATTAGGAAATTACCAACGTAAATCTATAATTTCTCCGTTTTAAATTAGTTGTCATTTAAAATTATTTCACACATATTAAGAAAATATTTAATTTTTCTGTTTTATTTTTAATTAATGTTTATTTAATTTTATTTTACTGGTTAAGACATTAAAACATGAAAGACAAAATTAAAAATCTTATCAATCATATGCATTGAAAATATAAAATGATAATTAATACAAAACGAATTTTAAAGTTTAAAACAATAATTAATATAAAATAAAGAGAGTATAAGTAAGCTTCCGTCAGGCACGCAAATAAAGGTCTGCATGTTATACAAAAATATGGTCGGTCGAAGACTGATCTACCTTTCGGATATATGGTTTTTTTTTTGTTAATTATCTTCGTATAACATAAAGTTACGTATACGTGAATCGCAATCTTTGTATTACAGACACGCACGTAGTTTATTTGTTTTCATGTACATTATTGAATTAAAAGTTATTCGTTGGAACTCTAATCGTTGTAGATTGTCATATCTCAATGTGGATTATATCGTATTATATATATATATAAAATATTGATTATATAGTTTAGATGATTTATAACTGAAAATTACATGCCAATTTTCAAATAAATGAAGCGTAACAGAAACCGACCACTCGACTACAATTAACTGTGATCAGTAGACTACTTTTACTTAATTTTATTAGGTGATACCCAATATATTATTTTAGTAATTTCAACTAAGAAATGGGTAAAGTTTGAAACATTAAAATTTTATTTACTAGAGATTAAATCCAAAAGTCTGGAATTCTTTGGTAATTCAGAAAATACTATTTAAGGCATGCTTTAAATATTTTTGATAATTTTAATTATGAGATAATTTAAATTGATATTGTTTCTATAAAATTTCTATTGTCACGCATTTGTTTACATCAATATATTTGCGTGTATACGCATTGGTTTAAGATTTTTTTTTAAAAATCTTTGTAATTTGTAGTAAATAAAATGTATTTAATTGTGTTTAATTTATATTTTACAAAAAACCATAGTTCCTTTGGTGGAAGAGTGTTGATTACAGTAATATTTCTCCACTTATTTTTCATATTTGATTATTATTGTAAAAGCATCTACTTGTCACCCTAAAGTCTTTTTAAAATATAGTATATAAAAATGGCTTAATTATTGTAGGATACGTACTAGTCTATATTGAACATTCGTAATACATAAATATGAATATTATATCTAGAGTCGATATTTTGAGAAGTATAAATTAACTATATATGTCTTAAGTTCTTAACAAAAAAAAACTATATATAAATTCGAGGGAACCTATTGCAAAGAATATATATTGAGAATGTTATATGTTGGTTAAAAGGTCCTACTATAATTAGTATGTAGAATTAGCAACACATCAAATATATGTGCTTCGTACGTGGTTTCCAAAACTTCTAGTCCCATGTTTTTTTTTATAGGAATATGAAAATCCTTTAATTTATTTTTATTTTTTTTGTAGAGTAACCAGATCAATGAATAATAGTATCGCAACAGTAGTTATAGACATTTATTACTTCTAGTCCTATCTTCGGAAAAGAAAAGCCAACCTTCGTTCGATCGATGGTTATATTCTATTCGAAAACAATTCGTGAAATTATTAGATTGGTCATGTTGAAACTTAAGAATTTATTTCCGTCTTTTTTTAACAATCGTCTGACAATACATATTTTACATTTTTGTTATATATGTAATACATTGTGTGGTCCGTGTGGATGCTTTCAAATATAAAAAGTTCATCATTATATCTTATATGTATATTTGAGAGATTAAGGAGGCATAAACCATGGCTAGCCAAGTGTCACTAGACTTGGTGTTGACAATAGCCTTTCGCAAAGTCGCCGGAAAATAGGTTTTGACGGTCTCAATTTCAAAAATTGTTTTGTCAGTGTACATATAATCCAATAAACAGATATTGATGAAATATTAAATTTGAACTCTATAAATCTCCTTTTTTGTTTCTTTTATAATCTCCAGGACTAGAATATCTTGCATGCACTTAGAGAGTAAGAGTTTTATATATCTAAATATATACTAATAGTAGATTCTGGGACTTATAAATCTTCGAATGGGGTTTTTATGGACCGATAATTTACAAGTCATTTTCAGATGTAATTGAAGGCAAAGACTTGTTACATACAAGCCATATCTATGGATAAATTTTACAGAAAGAGAGAATGATTTCTTGGTAATTACGACTTTTCTTGGATAATGATCTTAATTATGAAGAACGCAGGCATACATATATATATATATATATATATATATAAAGTTTTGACTTTTTATTTTTGGCGACACCAGCAAAGTCAATTGATAATTAAGCCAACTAAGAAAAATGTCTGAATTATCTAAGCTAAATTATATAGTTAGACATATACATATAGAAGTCAAGTTCTTGTTTTCCTTTTATCTAATCAGATTAGGTTTAAATCCGAGTAATTACTATTATCATGCTGTACCGTACGTTAACATGGGAGAAAAATAGCAAGTGTTTATAAACCAATAGATACATTTACACATTCGTTCAAGGGATATGTTTATATATATATATATATATATATATATATATTCATTTAGTTACTATTAAAATCATTTTGATTTTCGTTAATTAGGTTGCAGACTTGCAGCTTACCGTAATCCATATATATACATATGATGACACTTTCTCAGACTCAAGTTAACAAGTTAAGCAACATGTCGGCCCTTTTGAGAAAAGATCAATAACAAATCGGTATCGTTTAAAAAAAAAAAGCAACCAAAAAGTAAAGTTGAGGTTAGCTAATAATAAAATATATATTAATACATGTATTTTAATAACTATCTTGGATGTATAAAAACAAAAAAAAAGAGAGAGACAAATGATGTTTCTTATAAAAAAATAAGAACAAAAGAAAATGGATAAGAATATAAAAAACCAACATACCAAAATAAAAGATAAGAAATCAATTATATTATTATAAAAATTTATCAATATAGAAATGGAAAAAATCACATATATATATATATATCAGTGGTGTGTGTAATAAGATTCTTTTTCAGTGACAAAAGTTATATGTGAATGATTAATAATATTCATTTTAAATATTCATTTGTTATTAAATTTTTATTTATTAGTATTAGTTAATAATATAAGTTAATTTATTTTAGGATTCTCAAATATTTTATACCACCATTTATAAAACAAGTTAACTTAAACAAATATTTATTATATATTATTTTTATTTATTATACATCTTATTTTTGTTACACGAGTAGGATACAAAAGTAGGTCCTGATATTACATCAAATAATAAACATAGAAGATTAACATTTTATTTTTACAACTCGTCTTCCGAATCTGGTACAATCGTTGACATTCTTTCATCATCAACTAAGTTTGCATTAGCTAGTGGATCCGCTTCACCCTGTTCGTCGATCATTTTGTGAATTATTTGATTATTTCCAATAACCTATAAAATAATTATTATATAATAATTAGGTACCACAATAAATTAAACATAGTCATTATAATCAAATTTACCTTGACAATATTCTTCAATACTATGTTTAGGTTCATTGTGCTTCTGTTTAACTTACATACAGTTACCTATAGATAAAAATATTCAATGTTTATACAATAAAATAGAAATTAAATTAAATAAATATTGTTAAATGGTGCTTACTATTTATGAATTTAAACCGTTTACCTTTTTTAAAAGTAACACTGCACCAACCTTTATAAGTTCATTGAAATCATCATTCTCAAATACCTTCATGTGAATAGAAGCACCCATTGTTCCACTTGGATCTTTTAACGTAACCAATGCATCACCAAATTTATTTTTATTCATATTTTTTATCATAACTAAAACCTACAAAGTTGATAAACGGGTTAGGCATAGTATATAACAAATCCTCTTTCTAATTTGTTTAGTATTATGTACTTGCCTTTTTAATTTTTGTCCACTTGTTGTTTGTACAGTGAATTGAATTCAACGGTGTCCATTCTACCCCTTTTTGTTAGGTATTCAACAGCTGATGTCCAACGTACCTCGTTAAAATCCGGGTCTCTCTCTGCAAGTAAATCGTTGAAAAATATGAGTTGGGATTTTATTTTGGGGATCATAACTCAAACTCCCTTCATGATATTGCTTGCGTCTTCGTGCTAATTGAACATTTTGGAAAGACTCCGTGTCAGGAATTATAGGTTCATCTCTGCCAAACTGAGGTCGGGGGTGACATGTAGAAGGTGTATCTACAACATTAATAGAAGGCAAGGGACTCGTTATTGGATTGGGGTATGAGCTTCCATTTTTATACCAACTCCAAAGAGATATATCTCTTTCAAAATCATCATTTCCAGAAGAATTAGACATTATTAAGAAACAAAAGAGATGACTTCAAAGAAATATTTTGAAAGTTTGTATTAAGGGAATGATGTTTAGAACATCTGAAATGTTGGCCATATATAGTTAAACATGTGGATATAAATCAATCGATTTATTTAGTTTGGTACACCTACCTCCTCAATTATAACCTGTGGATATAAATCAAACAACTTTAGTAGGAGTCGCATTTTAGTACCACAATAAGCAACCAATATGTGACAACATCAAACAACAATAGGAATACAACAATACTCGA